>JACXVL010000051.1:0-26048 GCA_014898675.1 Athelia sp. TMB
TCCCACACCCCTCGCGCTGCTTAAATTGTAACCCTAATCTAGGGTTTAAAGTGGCTTGTAACCCTAATCTAGGGTTACAGGGCCCACCCTGGGAAGGAGAAAGGATGCCACCTATTAACCTAAGGACGGGGACAGGCGCGCGAGGACACGCGCAGCGCAATGCAGGTGGGGCGGTGGCGGGAGCGGCGTGTGGTGACGTGGCACCACAGGTGGCAGAGGTGGCGGGACGGCGCGCAATGGGATATGGCAGCGGGAGGTGGTATGGTGGCAGCGGAGGTGGCAGCGGAGGTGGCAGAGGTGGCGGGACGTCGCGCAATGGAATATGACAGCGGGAGGTGGCATGGTGGCAGCGAGGGTGGCAGCGGAGGTGGCAGAGGTGGCAGCGGACGGCGAGACGTGGCGACGTGGCAGTGGGAAATGACAGCGGGAGGTGGCATGGTGGCGGCTGTGGGCGCCGTCGCTCGGAGAGGTGGCGGGGTGGCGAGGTGGCCGAATTGACCGATGGGGAGCGGGAGGTGGCGTTGGCACGCTCGGGAGGTGGCAGGGGCATACACGGAGGTGGCGATCGTGGTGGCGGGGCGGGAATATGGGGGGACAATGGTTTTAGCCGCGGCTCGGCCTCGTCGGGCATGGTGGCGGCCACCTGGTTTGGTGGTGGGGAAATGGATGACTTCCGAGGGCAGAATAGTGTTAGCATAAAATGATTTGGTCGCGTCGAGATAAATGGCTTCCAAAGAATGGAAGGCTGGGACGGGAGTCATTGGATTCGTGAGTTGGGTATATTTGTCCAGTGTAAGTGATAACCTTCGAAGATGGTCTAGGCGGACAAGCGAAACCAGGTGAGCCTGTGGGATACCAAAATCTTCGGTATAGAGTGCCTCCAGATTAGGTAGCGAAAGAACGGTCTCAAAAGTCGCATTCGCCACATGCAATGAACCTTTGACATACAGAAGCTTCAATGTAGGTGCGTATGTTGGCAATGCGGAGAGCAGCTGTACAGCCTCGTCCGAAGGGTATGGGGATATTATTGATAGACGCTTGAGATAAATAGTGATGAGAGGGATGATGATCGACAGTAAGTTTGGCTGAGTCGACCCGTATGCTTCCCATTCGAGGCTGGTGAGGTGGCGGAATAGTGGGCCACTATGCGAGCGAGAGTGGAGGGTCGAGAACAGGCGTTGAGAAAGTCTCTCAGGCCGAATGGAGAGATGTCGCATCTTCAGCGCATAATAGTCGAAACGCTTCCAGTCCCCGGCAATGAGGGCGTCCACAAAAGTCTACCGAATCATTGTCAGTACTTTGCTCTGCTCTCAACAAGCTGATGTACTCACAAAGGAATGATATTCATCTATGTTCCATTTATGAGATGGAAGGGTTTTAAGTAGTGGAAGGAGCTCGTGCTGCCTCTTCCACAGTCTGTCGAGGGCTGGCTCGAGCCAACTGCGACAAACAACGGCAATGTTGGCGAGTGATCGGTTGTCTTTCTCAGCCGACTCGGTTAAAGATGGCTCGAGCTGATCAAGAATGTTGAAAATAATATCGGGTATGTGCAACGGGTGGTGCATTTTGGAAGAATGGAAGTGAAGGGCGTCAAAAGGGGAGTAACAGTGGTAAATTGAAAGAAATGGACCAAGGCCACCGCCCAACCACATGTTGACAGACCAAACATACAACAACAGTCGAAATGCGGCTCACGGCCTCGCAAGCTCACATGAAGGCAGACATATGAATGGATTATGATTCCATAAAGTTATTATACGAAGTAGGGATTGAGGAATGTAAGATATAATATGGGCGAGTCACGAATACATGGGATAACCACGATTGGCGCAGCCATCTGGAAGAGCAAGAAAAGGAAGATAGCGGTTTTGAACTTTTCTCGACTGCTCCTGCGCGCTTTCTGAATGGCACACTTCCATCCTCTCGTTTGTGGCGTGACTTCATCTCTGTAGCTGCCCGCCGAGTCAGCTAAATATTTCCCAACTCTCGGGATCGCGCCAGCTGCGTGCGTACGCGTAACAACTGAGCGACAGCTGGTAAATGGGGACGTGCTCGCCAAGGTGCCACATGAGCGTCGCGAGGCGATTGAGCTTGGTTTCAATGCTGGCGAGAGCTGGTCGAAGGTCGGATCGCGGCCCCACTGTAGGACATGTAGTCTGAGTTGCGCGTGGGTTGCCATAGATGCAGGGAGGTGCATGTTGAAGATTCGAACCAGATCGGCGTTGTATAAGCGAAAAGTATGGGACGTAACGACGGATGAAGGAAGGTGTTGGGTGAGAGGAATACTAAAGATCTTTCTATCCTGGAGTTTAAGATCGTCAATGGTGGGAATAACAGCTCCCCAGTACCGCTCGACGAAGAAAGCGAATCCACTGACTCGGAGGAGTTCTCGATACCGAAGCCCGGGCACGGGTCGATCATTTCTATATGCCTTCCCCGTCGTATGGCTCGTGGCCCACTCCTGCAGATAACTCGGTGGGATGGATTTGCCTGCGGGAATATAGGGGGGTCGCTTCTCCATAACTGGCACATGGCGCTGGTGCTAAGGGCCAGCGCGAGCTTGTTTGCTGATGAGTATGCACACCATGTTGAGTAGTTGGTAATGGAGCGCAAATGTAAATCAATGTAATATTGAGCTCACCCGCAACGAGAACACGCACTGCTGCCTCACACAGCACGGTCATTTAGTCGTACTTGTGCGGCTGAGGCCCCTCTGAGGTGGTCTCGCGTTCCGCGTACCTTGCCCACTGGGCTTTTGCCTCTGGGTAGAGGTGTGTATGTCGTTTGCATGTCAGCTAGAAGTTAGAGCAAGTAAGACGATTGTGTAGGGACTGCATGTGACAAGACTCACTCGTGTGCCTAGTTACTGCCGTCCTAGGGGAAAATCTAGCCCTGCGCCTGCACTATAAGCCTGCATACAACACCATGTCCGCACCCATCCACGCGTACGTCGCTCACCACTTCTCCCGTAGTGCCCGCGCAAGAGCCATTGATTGTACAGTCGATGAGCTCGGGTCTGTCCATCGCGATCATGCCTTGAGCACTTGTTCAACCCAAAATGTGCCTGCCATCGGCGCGCTCATCTCTTCAAGCGCGGACCGTCTTGTGTGATTGAGGGAGAGGGTGACGCGTAGACGCCAGATAGCTGTGTGAAAACATGAGTAATTATGGAAGGCAAGAGGAAAGTGTGGAGCATACTAAGTCGGCTGTTGCCGTCTAGGTTCTAATCCAGAGAACCTCTGCTTCGGTTCTACGCCGCGCGGTGCCATACGGAAACCCTAGGTCAGCTCGTCTACGTTCTTCAACTGCAACATAAGCATTATCGTCTCAATTACGCCGCGTGCACTCTGAATGAGCTTCTTGTCGTCTGGGAGAGGAGCTGAATGTCGATGGGCCAAGTTGGTCGCGACATACCGCAAGGTCTCGTCGATCTGGGCGCAACATTAGAGGGCATTGATGGAAGATCTCGGCAGTGCTATTGAATCAAATCTTGGGATAGTGGTTGGCATCCCTGTCGATTTCGGTAGTGATCGTGAGGTAGATAGCGAATGGAGTTGGGCGCACGTCCCGTCCGACGCCGCTTTTGGCCCCGATCGCGTCCGCAAATGGCTGGGAAAAGAGTGCAAGAGATTAAGCAAGCGTTGGAGGCACAGAACATTCTGCTTGGAGAGAGAACATCCTCTGCGTGGAGTTATCGAATGCTAGTCCGAATCGAGTGTACAGCACAGAATAAGTCAGTTGCGGAAACTTCCGCTGGGAAGTGCAACTTGTGGCGGGCCGCCTGCAACAAGATGTAAATAGGGGCAAATATAACCGAAATTGGCAGCCTGCAGTGCACTGGCAACGCACGTTGGCAGCTCGTTGCACAACTTGTGCTCCTCTTCATTGCCGGCGATGGAAGAACCCACAGCAATATTTACCTCCTACGAGAACGAGTTCGCACAGCTCATCGACAATGTCAAGCAAGCTCTTGAACAGGATGGCTCTGGTACGAATGGTGGTGGGTCGACGTAATTCCGGATTATCAAGAACGCGTTCTCATTACCCCGTGTTTGCAGCTGAGGCCAAGAAGGCAGCACTACGTCGCGTAGAGATAAGTCTCGATGAAGCAGATGATCTTGTAAGTCCGGTATATTGCGGTCTTTGTACCCGCACTAAGCGATATGAGCAGCTATCACAAATGCAAATTGAAATCCAAGGCATCCCTACTTCGATTCGGGGAACCTATAGTTCGCGCCTCAAACGCGCGCAGACGGACCTCGCGAGATACAAGAAGCTTTCCCGAGAAGCGCATGCCGCGACCCGCAACTCTACAAGCGGCGGAGGTTGGCTAAGGGGATTGGGAGGTCGAGGCAAAGCGGACCCGGCCGATGATGCGGAGCGCGGTGAGAGGGACAGGTTACTGGTCGGAACCGAGATTCTGGACGATGGAACTAGGCGAGTCTCTTTTCCTACCGCACTTCACGAAAATCATGTTCCACCAATGATACGCGTCCAAACCTGCGGCTTCGGCATGCCTTACCTTTGTTTTAAATTCCTCTTCATTTTGAATCTGGCTAATAGCCCATTATTTAGGCGACTCCAATCAAGCACCCGGCTGGCTCTTGAGACAGAAGACCAAGGCGCGCAAATCTTGGCCTCGTTACAGAGGCAGAGGGAGCAGATACAGGGCGCTAGCGACACGGTACGTCCGAACACCATATTGAATCTTTTGCTTAGTTGCTCGACTGCACCACCGCGGTGCTGTCAAAACGATGTGTTTGCTATCTTCACGCTGCTACACCTGCCGGAACGGAGGGCTCTCCTTCACTGCTATGTTTATCTGCTATCTATCCACCCATGCAACGCTAACTTTGTCCTTTCGTCGGCAGCTCCAAACTGCTGATCATTCTATAGATCGTGCGTCCGGAACATTGAAGAAGATGATACGACAGTATGTATCCTCTACATTCCTCCCAATAGCTCGTTTTCCCCTTCGCCTTTCCGTTTGCCCTTCCCCTCTATCATGTTTGCTGACAACGGATTTTCTCACAGAATGTACCAACAGCGCATCATTATCTCAGCTATGATTGTGGTACTTATCGTCGTGGTCCTCGTCATTCTCTGGGCCAAGATATGGAGGTGATAGTTATGGTTTTGAGTGGCCTTCAGTTATTGCATTTTCTTTCTTACCTTCGGACTATAGCAATGTTCTGGCCACTTATTTATCTATTTCCTATATATTGTCTTTGCATCGTATCGACGTTTTGCTAGGTCGCTAGCGTGATCTTGTTCAACTTTCTTGTACTATATAGGTCGCGAATTCGAAATGTATGCTGCTAACACTGCAAATCCGCCAATGCGATTGTCCAATGTTCTAAGATAGTCCAAAAACAGTGTGATGACATGCAAATATCAACGTCTGCCCTTCTTTCTCTCCTTGTACACCACGGTTTGAGGCTGCTCCTCATCCAAAAAGCCCACTACATCGTCAAACTGCTCCACATCGTCAACAAGTGGCTTATCTTCCTTGTTCCACCCCCACGAATCCTCCACTTCGTCTTCCAATGGGGCCGCATTGGTGGAGGGGGTGGATATCGAGGCCGCAGAGCCTTCCCCACGGGAGTTGCTGCGAGAGAAAGAGTCGTCACGAACGTGCAAGTAGTTCTCTCCCCTATCAAGGAAGTCTTCCTCGTCGAATTCGAGGGGAACGGAGCCGGATATATCAGACCGCGGACCCAGGACGGGTGAGCGAACTTTGTGCATCTCGCGCCGGATGCGCCCTAGACTTTCGCTCATGCCGTCACTGATACCGTTGGCCATATTCCGAATGGGTACGGGGTTCTTGAATGCCTTGGGGGCGCCGTTAGGAAGCATGGGAATCGTACGGGAAGGATTCGCGTAGTCCAGTCCACCAGAGAGCGCAGATGCCAAGGGCTCGTCGAAGGAGGATGGGTTCGTATGCATGTCGCGCGGCGCTGAGAACTCTTCGACAAAGTTCTCGCTTGTGCTAGTTGGAAATGCCTGAACGGCGACCTCCCTCCGGACTTCGATCTTGCTTCCGCCAATGTCAAGATGGAATCTTCGGATAAGCGCATGATAATCTTCTCCCAATGCTTGGAAGAAGAATTGGTGAGATAGATAGATGGAACGAGGGACTAGACGATGGGATTTCGGAGCAGGGGAAAGTTCCGCGTGGGCAAGCGAGCTGGGAAAGATCATAAGTGGTATTCAGAACAGAGGTAGATAGACTCACTTCGACTTCACCGATAGCCCTTTGCGACTGATGACTGGCTGCGGGTGAAGCACTTGACGAACTTCGGTCCAGTCATGCCCACGCTTCAAGCTCCAAGACGCGACCGTATTAGAGCTACTGAGAACAAGTTCTCGAGTCGTGTCCATCATCTGGGAAAGGCCAGATGATTTGCTTCCACTGCTCGGCGGTGATATCCCGAGTCGACTGGAAAGGCTGACACCAGGAAGTGATATCGAGGTGCCACCGACGGATGAAGGTAAAGTTAGCTGGTCCCGGGATCGCTGATCTAGTGTAAACCGTCTCAAAGAAAGCGACCCGTCCATAGCATCGAATACGAGAACGTCCTGGTAATTCGTAGGGCGCTTGAGCTGATGAGGAGACACAGGTTCCGCGTGCATCACTGGCGAAGACTGCACGGACGTCGGTGCCGAGTGCGTGTATGTAGCAGGAGGAAGCAGGTTCGTAGGCAGCGCTGCGTCTGATGACTGAATGAAAGTGAATGCGAGCGGAATGGGGAAGTGATCGGGTGGGGGAGCATGGAGGGCCCGAAGACGAACTATCGGAGCCACCTGGGTGGAAAGAGGCTGCTAAGGCAGTGCATGAGTTAGGCCATATTGGAGAATTCAAGGAACAGACTCACGATGTCGTCAACGTTCCTCACTCTGCCCTCTAAATGGCTCTTCTGGTCGGCCTTGCCGCCATAAGGATTCACAGCAAACACATGAATAGTGCGCTTCCTACTTCCCACCGCAATCCACCTCCCATCTGCAGATCCTTCCACCTCATCTACAACTGCCGCCGTCTGTCCGCGACGCATATCGTACATGCGTGGCGCCTCTCCAAGAACTTCAGCTTCCAGCCTCGCGGCAGCGGCCAACTTCGTCGCAGGTGGCGAAGGGCGTATGTTCAACACACGAAGTAGCCTGCCATCAGCGGGAGACACGATGAGGCCATTGCCATCTGCTGTGAAGTGAATACCGCTAATAGGGTACCGTCTAGACGCGACGAATTCAGCAATGGGGATAGGCTTCAGGGCAACTCGAGATGGCAGAGAAAGCAAAGGGGCAAGATCGAGTACGGTAATGTAGTGTCCCGATGAGGGGGAGGCTTCTAGGGCGAATACCGGCTCGGGAGGAGACAGCTGGGCCCCGCCGTTTGCGCTGTCGCTGGAGCCTGGAACTGAGACCCTCCTCCCTCTCGTGACTGGAATGTTTCTGGAAAACATACTACTCAATCCGCTCTTCCTTTCCTCTGGCGTTTGCTCCATCGACGCAGTTGGCACGACCCGAGCTTTCGCAGCAGAGTACGCAATGCCACCAAGGACTTTCATCCCACTCAGCACTGAGCCCCCGACTTTGAGTGCAGCGTTGCCCAAGTCCGCCTGGGTAATGTTTGCGCCGAACGTGCCTGAGGTCGGACGCGTCCTCGGAGAAGGATGAGATGTGGGCCCACTCGACGACGATGGACGAGGGGGAGCCGAAGCAAATGCGATGAGTCTATGCGAAAGCGCAAACACGGGAATAGGATGGGCTGACGCCCTGGCGTACTGCGAGAGCGTGGTTTCTAAAGGCGAAGTGGATACTGATACATTTGATACGTTGTTGATATTATATTTGTTGTTGTTATTTGTCGAAATCGGAGAGAGTGGACGCGCGAATGGTAATAAAATGCTAGCCGATATGATATGGAGTGTTGAAAGCGTTATTGAGTTTAAGATGTGTATAGAGGGTGGGGTAGTGGTACACTGCGTTAAGAGCAGAAGTCAGAGACAATGCCAAATATGATGATATTATGGACTCTCACAATTGCTGTAAATCGCTCGTTAGACGAAAATGAATGTACATCCGAAATTCCAAGAGTCTTGACGACTTGATGAGTCTTCATAGAATAAATAGAAAACATGCTCTCTTCGGAAGAGCCCGTACTATATGGGAACATGGTAAGCTGATGGCTACACGCACATATCAAGATGAGATGACTTACACTATGCCGAGTAGAGGTCGATCTTTGGCATATGAGTCCCCCCTGCCCAGTGGAGTCGGTAGGACACCGGCAAAAGTGACACGTCCCCAGCCCTTGCCTGCGAGATTCAAGATCTCGGTGACACGCCCCAGCCTTGAACAGTCCCAGACCTGCAACCCCGTTGCATAACCCAAGAACAGGAGTCTCCGAAACGTGTTGCTATCCTGGAGCTGATCCCAGCGTGACCAGAGAATGACGTCGCCCGTATCAGAGCCTGGGTATGACGTATTGGATGCATTAGATAGTGATCGCATGTTGAATGCGGGGGCCGGGGAAGTAGCGGCCGCTGATGAGGTATCTTCATCACTGGCAAAGACTTCGTCTAAGCCTGCGGCTGGGTGAGAGTGCTGGTGTCCACCAGACACGTTTCGAGCTCGCCAGTCGTTCGAAGATGTACTGCCGCGATGATGAGGTATGATAGTCGCTGTCATAACTGGCGAGACTGGAGAGGCGGGTCCTGGAGTCATGAAACTACCCAGTGAAAGTGGGCGGGAGATGCGTGGAGGAGCTGGGGTACCGGAGGGAATGGGAATGGAGCTGGGGACGTAGTTGCGAACGGTCCTTGATAGACTCTCCATCATGGAGGGTTCACTGTAAAGGAAAGGGGCATGAGTCAGTATACAAGTACGTGGAGAGTAGTATAGGGATAAACAGATGGAAACTCCGTGATGCGATGCGATATCCGCAGTATACGCGAGATAATATGCTGTGAACCAGCATGCGCTGAGACGAACGCGCCCACCATACCAGCGTCATGTCTTTTTCGAGGTGCCCTTTGGGCGGAAGCACGCGTGCCGTCGCAGAAGCGGCAGTGCATTTCTCTCCCTCTCTCCAAGATGATGGAGAAAGGAGGAGGGTGGGTTTGAAATAGAATAAACAACTCACCGAACTAGAATTGGCGACCTGATATGGCCAGGTTCGTGCGCTTCCACTAAGTTCTGCTGGGGTGCGTCGACTGGCTCGGATAGATCAAGCGTCCTCGAATGAGGCGAGGAAGCCGTGTAGGGCATCCCATAGTCCATATCACCACGCACACGCTCTGAATTCCCCTCCTGCATGTCTAAAAGATTGACCTGATGGCCCATCGCGTCTATCTCTTGCTCCGGCGTTGGCTCTCTCGTTAACTCGGATCCTCGCTGTGGATCGTTATAGAAGTATGGGAGCTCTTCGGTAAATGAGGCCGGGCTGGGGGTATCAAGTTCGGGAAGTAGCTTTGCAGGCTTAAGATTTGGGGTGTTTCCAGTTGAGAGTTGGTTTGCATTACGGTTCCGTCGAGGGGGCATCAAGTAAGGATAAGGTTATAAATACGCAAGAAGGATTGGGCCGTGTAAGTGAATGCAAGACCCAGTGGAAATGGATAGTAGGAGGTTGTCGTTGAGGGTGTCGTCGGAGAGCAATTGTTGAGACTTAGTGCTGCGACGGCCAAGTCTAAGGGGCCAGTCCCTCATGACTCAACGACACCTTATCTGGCTCAGGGGCTTCAATCTCCTTATACTGTTCTATAACCGTCAAACGTGCTCAACCTCGCGGCTACATATGCTGTAAGTATTCCCGTCAAGTGATGCGCTTCATTATAGGGAACCTACCTTAATTTTACGTTTGAAGAGATTGGTACCTTCAAACGCTGTCTTTCTCTAAATTGCGCCGTCCTCGACTCTTCCTCATGGTTTGCGATGGTTTGCTCAGAACACGTTTTAACTTTTCATTGGTCACCGATTACTCAGTCATATATAGGCTATGAATCATATCAACCGTTCTCAGAACCAAACGGAGACCCTGCTATAGATATGCTCTGCGATGCTTCTGCTGCTATCCAATCGGACTTTGCAGCACTGGGCCAGAATGAGCCCTCGGCGCGGAGTTACTTGGATATCTCGTTCAAGAGGGAAGTTGGCTCGCTTCAAAGATGGCGGAAGCCTCACCTATCTCGCTGACAGATTTGAACTTGACTTCTCAATTTGTACAATGCAGATATTTCATAATGACTGCGTACAATACAGACGGTTAGACTTGAAAGCGCCCCCAATAAAAAAGAATAAAAATTCGACCCATGCAATCCAGACTGCAGGCACACCATTACTCGTAAATTTTCAGCGAAGCAAAGTCGAAGTAAGCATTAGAAAATGCAGAGGGGTTTGCTGCGACATAGGCGTTGCAAGTGGATGGGCATCCTGACGATGCGTAGACGGAGGACTGGCCAGCCCAATCTCCACCTAGAGAATCATAAATTTTCCGATTGACAGATTCGAGGATTTGAAATACGCACAGAAGGTTAGATTAATGACTATGTTGAGGGATCCGAAGCTGCTCGAAATGTTGCAGTCGGTGTTCGGGAAATATGCGGTAGGCTGTCCCCAGGTGGAGGTGTCGATGCTGGTGGCACCATTTGTGAACGCTGCAGGAATATAAGCGGAATTCCTCGACCAGAACCAAACTTTGATAGAAGTAGTCGTGCGTTCCATGGCATAATATCCACCACCATCGGCATTGAACGTAGGTCCATAGCTGTTCGTGTCTGGTGATTTGACGCCACATCCAGCGTTGCCGTTGTCATTGGCATTGCAATCCGTTCCAACAGTGGTGCTTAAGATGAAGTCAGCGCAGAATCGAATTGTTAGCATCGAAAAACGTACCCATATTGGGCAACACCGCTGGCGGGAATGCTGCATCCTGGGCCAGTGCTACGTAATGGATGTCAGAAGAATGCAGCTCAGAGCGTGAGATTAGCTTACTGGAGGGTTGATTGATTGGGTGTTACATTGTTTACGCCTTCGACGATGTCGATTTCGCCCTAAAGTAACTGTGAGCACTTGCACGTGAGATCGCAGAATTACGAAAATGCATACAGCATTCGGCCAATTGGCCTCATCCACTTCCCAGATGGCAGGCCAGGTCCCGCACCCCTCTGGCATGTGGTTCACATTGAAAACGGCGACATGAGTTGTATAGGCAGCGTTTGATTTAATACGAACAGATTTACGACCAGCACCGCTATAGATGGAGGCAATGAGTACTGTGGTGCAATTAAACTGATGTTTACATACGTAGGGCTGAGCACAGTGGTATGGTCGGCTCCCATCCGGAAGCTGGAGGACGTAGTAGAGATCAACCCCGCACTCTGCGCGGTAGACTCTGAGACGTATGTGCTTGAATGTTCATGAGCATTGTGCACCTTGATAATAGTTCAGGAAATGCTGAAATCTCACACAAAGCCATCGGTAGGATCAGAAATTGCCTCAAAATTGAAGGCGCTGAGAAACTGGGAACCGACAATGCTCGATGTCAGAGAGTATGTGTTAGCCAAAGCCGAGCCACTAGCAAAGCCAAGAGCGAGGAGGACCGAGGTGACTGAAAGCTTCATGGCGGAAGATGAATGATCTCAAAAGATGCTGGTGCTGATGTTCGTTAGCGGTGCATCCTATTTATGCAGATTGGAATCATATCTTGACACATATCATATCCTTCAACCGCGAGCTCAAGTCACATCTTCTGGGCTTTGCCAGCACATATAGCGGTCAATCACCGGTACCTTGAACTTGCTGTGCTGTTTCCGCGAGTGTCGCTGGGTCAGAAGTCAGAGAGCGCATGGGCACGTTTCACGACGAGCAAGCGAAGACGAGTCGAGAAGAGACCACCAGACAATGACAGCGCATCAGTGGATACGGGATACTTGATGGAAAGCGCGCTGATGGCCAAAATAGGGCAATGTACACTTTAACACCGAAGATAGGACAACATATTTTGCCGATATTTTGTCCGTATGCGAGACTCACAAGATAGATACGTTGTATTGTTGACTTGAGAGCAAGCTATCTGAGCAAGTTTACCTGTTTATACCGTAGTGTGGCAGGGGCTTGACGAATTAGAAATAGGAGCCTCAACGGCGGCTGGCTCGTGATGATATTCTACAGTTTTCCGCCTCATTAGAAGTCCGTCATGATGGTTTCCTGTTGCGGCAAGGAGGAGCAAGAGACATATGATCATGAGTCTGAAGTCTAGCCAGCGAATCAGTGTCAGTCAGCTGCCAATGTTGTCAGTGAGCGGCGGGCGTATGATCGCGCCATGCGTTGAACAAGATCTTAGAGCGTGTATAATTAGGCTTGGTTGGCAGGGAGGAAACGAAGAGACCTGTTTGGCAACAGAATCGGTGATGAGTGACGCAAGCTCTATCACGAGGGCACGGATGCTGTAGCCCGGGTATTACGAGTCCTTTTAAGGAATCGTTAGTTCTTTCTTCTCAAACAGCGGGGACTCCGAATCTTCCAGATAGGCGCTCGTCCTATCACGTGATGTTAACTTTTAGCCCTACGTGTAGCCATCTTCCAATGTATCGTCTACCTTTCACTGTCGTAAGACACCCATCCGCATTTTTGGTATGGATCAGCCAAGTATTAACCGCCTATCAAACCGGTATGTTCCTCGAAGTCGCGTTTACAATTTATTTCCTGACTATGCGCTTTGCTTGGCCGTCACATAGCCCTTATAATGCCAGCCCTATGTGTAGCCGTCTATTGTATCGCCAACCTTTACAGCTCAGACAGGCATGATCCTTCAAAAAACCCTCAAGCAAACTGGTGTGTCCCTTCAACTCGCGTGTATACCTCAGTTCCTGATTATGCACTACACAAACCCGATGTCAGGCACCCCTTCGGTTGCTGCTAATATAGCCTTTCTAACGTCCATATAGACGTTACCATTTTCAACTCTCGTCCGCCATTGAGACCCATATACCCATGCCTCGCGCTCTCTGACGGATGTATTGGCATTGCCCGTGTTGTTTCCTTCCACATCGTAGTGCAACACCCATGACTGCCCATCACCCAGATATCTCTCCTGCGCCCAACCCCCGTCTACGTTCAAGTATTTGCAAGCGGCTTCGGTCGCCACGGCTCTCGGTCGCGTGTATCCGTACGGCGCGTGGGTCATGGACGGAACTGACCAAAGCCTGATCCCCAGCTTTCTATACACTCTGTACCCCACCTGGGTGATGAATGTTGCCCTCGGGTACAAGCTCACGATAGTGTTTGCCGTCATGAAGTTGGCGGCCATCGCTGCATGAGCATTTCAATGCTGTTCGTCACGGCATGACACGGTTACTTACTCGTCACAGGGGTCATCAAGGTCTTCGCAACACAGGTTCGAGCGGTGGTGAGGATGATGTATGTAGTCGGATTGCCATCCGTTTTGCGCTCCATGGTGATAACGTTTTGGATAGGATCTTCAAGCCTGCCTGCCGCTGCAACCGAGAGCGCACCACTTCTAAGGCCGGTCCTGGCTGATCGCCTGCGTGTACTTTCAATCCCTTCGCCCTTTGCCTGTGTTTGTTCCTCCCCCACCCATGCGGCGTAGCCTTCGAAGTTCTCCAAGTAAGATTTAAACCTTGCTAATGAGTTGATATTGACCACCACGGCCAGTGAATGTGGCGCCGTCGGGTTGCGCCGCAGGAAATTCGTGAGACAAGGCCCCACTATTACTGAATGGGTGGCATCCATGAGGCTCCTGAACGTCGTTGTGTCACCGACATGCGTTGCCAGCATCTTGTTCATGTTATACTGGCGACCTCGGTATTCAATCCACAGGACCCTTCCACGCTTGCAGGTCGCACCCATCGCCATCACGTCGCAAATGTCCACTCGCATGTACAAGTTATCAATGACCGTGTAATTGTCAAAGTCCATAAGCACCGCGTCGCTCAAAGCCCATGCTGCCATCCTGCGAAACGATGGATCGAAAAGACAGAGGAATGAAGCTGACCGGTCGCCAAAGTGCGCAATCTCCACAGTTTCTGCCGGTGCGTCACTCCTCAAGCTTTGCCTGTGCTCATACTAAAGTATTCCATGTGCTTGCCGGATAGTCATGCGCGCACCCTTTTCAACAACGCCTCGGCCATCGACTCGAAAACCCGCCCCTCCCATGTGCCGTGAGCACATCTCCACGCTATCAAATTTCATTGGTTATTTGAGCCTTCGGCTGCGGAGCTGCTTCGTCGCTCTAACTCCCCTTGTAATCTGTTTACCGGTCACCGGAGCAAACCTGTATTATGCTGCGCCAGCCTCTCGGCCCGGCAGGCAATGGTTTTATCGTCGCAGCACATCATCGGCCGCCAGCCGGAGCACCGATAGCTCGATGCCTTGGCAAATCATAGTCAGCCGGCCGGTGTACCGGCGCCAAGCTATATAAATTTTCGTCAGCCACTCGGCGCACCGGCAAAAATTAAACTTTCCTGTCGCACCACGGCCGCGCGAGCCCGGCGAAACCCCAATTTGTACACCACGCGGTCAGCCGTATGCCCAAGAAAGGTCAGGAGGCCGGGTCAATTGGAGCGTCCGATCCGGGCCTCCGCACCTCCCGGCACTCGTAGATGGCCACCCTCAATCTTGGGAGAATGCCCTGGACATGTCGAAGCGTGTCGGGCGTATGTGGTCAGCGGGCGAACCCTACTTTTTTTAACCTCGTGTCTCGTGCTGCAGCTTCTATCACAGCCCCTCGGGTCAACATGTTTTTATTCACTCGGGCAACCATTTCTTGTCAATTTCCCGTTGCCGTCTACTGGGTCATTGGATGCTATATTTAAATTCAAACACTACCCGTCTTCCGGTCTCCAAATGACTATCTCTGGTACAGAATCCTACGCAATACGTTGCCGCATGTCAGAACCGCATCTCCATAGTACGGCCTCCTGACTTACCTGCCCGTATGCATAACGCGCTCGACCATTCGCGGCGTGCGCAGATGCTTATTCGCTTTATCCTCGGGCCAAGTTGTGACGACTTCCGCGCCATCGGGTGACCTGTACTTGTCTGGAAACGCCGCTCCTCTCTGGCGGGCGGTTTCATACACGGTCTTGAATTCTTCCGGGAAGGTCATAACACCCCAGGTGCCTGTTTCGTCTATGACCATCGCCGCTTGTTGAATCTCGATGTGCCTGCCGATATGTCGCCATCTGTCGGCAAAACTCATGAAGGCGTATCCCGCTGCCATTGCACTGAATGGAGGGCCTGCCTGCGAAAAGAAATACACACAGTATCTGGCAGTCCTCTTGCGGCGCTCCCTCTTGGGTAGCACTGTCCACACGAAGATGGCGGGCGAGCTGATGACGGCGTTGATAGTCGTTATATGCAAGTTGCGCTCGTATATCTCTGATCCAGGCTGGATGCCCGCTGTAACAATGTATCACTAGACAGTAATATAATCACTCACCACAATCATTTCTGCAAATGCAGGAACCGAGTTCATTACGTGGACGGATCTCTTCAGACGCTCGTTTGCGTATTCGACGAGGGCCTGACTGACATTGTAGTGCACGTAGGAGGTTGGTAGATCGGTTGTGATTGTTCCGAGCGGTTCTGTTTGCATAAGCCTCCCGTATGTCTTGTGTTACACAATCTTACCGTTGGTTGCAGTACGCCTAGCCAGCACATAAACGACCACAGCTTGCTCGATGTTAACGATGTCCATGTTGATATGTTTGACGCATCCCCTGAACTTCACCTCGTGCCACGTTTCTCCGGTTCTGTTTGTTAGTGCTTGCGCACGCTGGTGCTGCGACTCCACTTTTATTTTCACCCCCGTTTGGGTGCATATCTTTCAACAAGGGCGTAAAGCCTGTAAGACTCTTCTATTGTTCAGGCGCGCGTGAAATCTACATAATATGCGCATTCTTTTGACTGAAACACCGCAGTATTTCATCGACCGTCTTTCGCGTCATATGGCTGTTAATCAACACCGGGTGCATGTCATAGAACGATGACTTAGATATCGTCGAAATAGTCTCTTCAACGTCCGTGTTTTTGCCCACTATAACGGAGCAACCGCGATGACTAGTGTCATGCTTGTATTTCCGAGGCGACTCCTTGCCGCATATAATATTGTGTATAGAACCGTCCCACCTGCCGCTGTCAGCATATAAACTTGGCTTAAACCGACCACGTACCAAGTTTGGTGCAAGCAATTCACCTCTCTCGCGGCCCTCTCGTGCGGCCACTGCGCCTCGTAAAAATCGCGCATGGCTGCCGCGGCTTCAGATGCCGCAACAGTGTAGGAGTAACGGAATATCGGCAGCGAAACAACACAGAACCGCATTGTAGCGGATGTAGCCGCGTCCACCAGTTTCCACGAGTTTTGGAAAAGTGCATTCATGTTGGAATGATTCTCGCTTTTCTTCGTCTCGAACGTAATCACCCAGCAGTTTCCGTCTCCCACCCGTCTTTGCTTCCCCGACATCAACAGATCCTTGCACCCTTCATCGCTAATCCACGATTTGGTGTTGTAACCCCTGCGCGTGTATTCGTAGGTTGTAAGGGATCCGTCTTCCCGAGAATTGGCGATGTTCCAGGTCATTTTGTGATTGTGGCCGTTAAACGTTGCCCGAGGGTAGAGCGCAACCGCACACGAGCTGGAGATTAAATTCATCGCTGCCGCTGTGATCGTCACATGCATTAGTTGTCTGCCATTGAGCATCTGGCATTACGCACTGGAATGAGTTGAAAGTATGGCATGCACGGGGCTGCGGGCAGTCGACATGATGAGCGCCTCGACGACCTGACCCGAGGCCTTGCGCCTAATAAATTGGTGTGCTCCGTCTATGGATGTGGCTAAGTATATGCTTTCTCGGCGTTGGTTGTTGTCCACTCTCTCGAAAAGTTGGGCAATATCCTGGTCGCCGTCGATGGTAGGTCGGAACTCGTACCCTTGGTTGTCGACTAAGTGCCTGGCTACCTCGTAATTGTGACCCGGGTTAACGTAGAGATTGATGTTATCTCCATCGTGTACCGATCGGTCAAAAAAAGACAGAGCTGTCGAACCACCTATGACTGTACCCGTCCTCTCTTGCAGGCTGCGAAAGGCTACTGGGTCCAAAAAAAATCGACTGAGATAAATTTCGATGTTGAAAGCCCTGGTATTGAAATGCTTGATGGCCCTCGCGGCGGTTCTACATGTCCTTTGAAACCGTGTCGAAGATATAGCGTCGACCCTAGAGAATATCATGTTACCGATTTCCGAGCACCTGATGCATCCAAGTATGTCGGGTGTGATTGGAAAGACATTGAAGTTCAGCTGGTACTCTGAGTTGTCACCAGCCATGTTCAAATAGAAAGTCGATCACCAGACAAGCAAGAAAGTGAAGGGGCAGAAACAGCAGCACACGGGCTTTCATATTTCACGACGATCCGAAGCGCTCTGACCCCTCTGGAATCTGCATGACAGACATGCAAGCCTCTGTATGCTGATGAACCAACACGCGAGCGAAGCTCCGAGTCGGGGCCGTGATAAAGTTAAAAAACAAAGGGTGCGGGGCCAATTGGTATCAAGCGCTTCTTTTCCGACTCTACCATTTTGGCGCTGAAACGGTCCCTCGGGTCGCGCGATCGTCAGCCTTGCCATCGTCCGAATTGTTGGTGTCGAGATGCAGTGGCAAGAGGACACGCCTCTGCTTTGGCGTCCAGCACTGCGTTGCCGCTGTAATGGAATGAAGGTAGTGGCGACATTATTAATGTTATGTAGTTCACCAGACACTTTTTTGGCCGTTACATATTGAACTTGTAAAATCACTGCATTTTATGGTCCCTATCTCCCTCGTCTACGCGCATCTTTTTGACCCCCTTGTTGACGTTCTCGATGATGTCCTCCTTCTCATCGTCGGCCTCATACCCTACTTTTCTTCGTGCTGGCAAGCTCGCGCCGCTTTGACAGATCGTCGCGGGCAACATGACCCCCGCTTTCATGCGCGTGATGTTAGCTTCCTGCTCGACGTCAACTTCAATTCGCAAATGAGAGGCATAGTAATACCTTGCTGTACTTGTCATCCAACATCGTTAGTGCTCGTATGATGACCTTCATGGAATGGTGTCCTCCACGATTTGGCAACATGATGAACGAGCACTGTGCTTCCACGATGTCGCCAGGCTTGAACGTCGCCGGGTCGGCTGTTTTGTAGCTAAAGCCAACACTTTAGAACAATCTCTGCCGCGCGCGAACACCTCACCTGATACCGCCGGTCTGAAGATGGGTCCCCTTGAAGTACTGGACGGTATTGTCTTCCGTGTGCACGAACTCCGTCCCTGCCAACCTACTCAAAGATCCGTGTGGATCAAGATTGCGGTTAATGTTGACAGGAACATGGCGCCCGTTTCGTCCTTGATAAGTAAATAGACGGTTGCTAGTTTCTAGAGCGGGGCCATCCTGGAATGTTGCGGGTGCCCAAGGCATCATGTCATCCTCTTGACGGCTGAACATTTCTGCGATGGCGTACGCGCTTTCAGTCGCTGATTGGAACGTTTGAGAGCCACAACCGGTCAGTGTGAAGGATTGTTGAAGGTAGCGGACTGTATTTTGATCGCCGCTGCGCCTAGAGATCGATGAGGGAGTAACAACCGTTTATCAAGGAACTTACCGTATTTGTTTCCTCCTGGGAGGTAGAATGGCCTTGCATATGATCCCCTGCACCCGTAATACGGCTTCCTCTACCTCCAGGCTCCCTTCGCGGACGGCAAGTCTCGCTGATCTTGGACCCTCAGAGTGTATCAAGGAATAAGTGACGTCTCCGTTCTACATTGGGGCCTGAGTCGGTTCGTGTTGGAATCACAGCCGATTGAGCTCACCTCTGTGAATGACAACAATTGTTTATGACCTTGTTTGCCGCCCACACGCTCTTGAATCAGTTGATCCAACTTTTGTTCTAGGTAAACGCTGAGTAAAGGGGCATAGGTCACAACGATTGACGCACTGGCCGCAGCGAAATCGTAGAAGTCATCGAGCTGGTAATTCATCGGGACTTCAAGGATTGGCAATTAGCGATGTCGTCCGCGATAGGTGCCTAGGGAGGGAGGGTGAGGGGGACTTGATATTAATTCAAGTACACGGCGATGCAGATAGCTGTCCCAGAAGTTGACGTATATGCTTAATTGCTTCTATTTTGCCACTCCGAAACAGATCAAGAGCTCCGGCATCGGCGCATATCATATCCTGTGGAGTTGAACGTGCCTGATTGTTGTGAATTTTTCAGATCGCGACTGGGTTGATATGATTAGGACCGCCGAGCAGGGGCATGCTGATCGGTCATCTGCATTTGATTTAATTGCGCGTGCCGCCCCTTCGATTCGTGGCATGGGATTGTCCAAGTGCGTCGGACATGAAAAAAAAGGGTAATGGTGAGAGCGATGGGGCGATTGGCGCGGACCCCCTTTGCGATTAGGGGGATCCGGGAAGGATACAAAGGCATGTCACTCATCTGGATTCAAGTGCGTTTTAATTCCCCAATCCCTCTTGTCGTCGTTTAGCCTCTGTGACTCAGCGCCTGTTTAAACTGCGATGCACACCAGAAACAATGGGGTTCGCAAGTCGTGAGAGCCCCTATATTCCAGTACTCCCGCTAAGCTGACCGAGACACTTGAAGGAATCCGAACGCCAAAGTCAGGAATGTCAAGACCAAACAAGAAGTCCCCAGCGTCCCTGACAAGTTGATGTATATCCTTGCAATCTATTCATACGCATCAACTAATTGGTGTGCAGTGGAGTCAAGAGAGAACTAGCAAACGACGCGGTGGTTGCAGAACGAAGGTCAGTGCACACAGCCACTTCATGCACGCGTCGCTGACATTACTTGTCAGCGGCACCATTTCCGAAGCCAGTCCTTCCAAGTCGAGGACAAAACCTTCAAACAGGACCACTGCCAACGTCGTACAGGTACCAAGTCATGCAGGGTATGTCAAAACATATTGTCGTTTCTCCGCCTTACTAACCTGTCCGGTCTTAGGACTGAGCACAAGCAGCCCCATCCCAAATCGAACGACATAGTGTTTAGTGACGACGAAGGGTGTGTTGTTCTTAACCGTGTTTAGCTGCTTGGTCTGACTTTCTTGCGCTGTAGGCCTGTGCTGAAGACAGCAAACACTAGGAAATCGAGAGGCATAGTGTTCAGTGACGATGAAGAGTCAGTCTCCATCCCGTCCCCCCCGATTTCCGGCTTGACTCAATATCATCTTAGCGGCGCTGTCGAAACACTTCAAGACCCTGTCGTAGGCGTTCAAGGCGACGTAGATGGTGAAGTGGCCAGGTGAGGGCTACTGCCACCTTTTGCTGGAAAGACACTGAAGGGACGTCTGGCATCCAGTGGTCAAGAATTCAACGATGTATTCGTCGACGACATTGCAGAGGAAGCGGAGGAAGATGATACTGGGAGCGCATGGTAAGTTTATGTTGTTCGAACCTTTGCCGCGTATGCATTCTAACATATGGCAGTGACGATACTTTAGAAGAGGATGCCGACAATCACTCGGCTTATAGCCAATCCAAGGCCGCTGGAAAGCGCAAGATGGTATTTTCGCGGACTCCTTCCCCCGTCAATCAAACCGTCGATCGTATGGAAACAGAGTCTGAGATGTACGCCAGTGCTAGGTGCGTCGATGTCGCCTCCCTCTTACGTTCTGCATTGACATACCTGCCACGACAGGAAAGAGTCGATCAAATCTATTGCCAGCACAAATCCTGGGGATGGGTCCAAAAGATTGTACGGTGTAGACACTTATATCCCTGACGAGAAGGACGCGCAAGGTCGCTACGTACACCAGAGGATGCCTGTAACACCAACCAGACCCAAACCGAACATCCATCGTATCGATTTCAAAGGGGACGATGCCACTGTAGCCGCAAGCGCATCGAAGCGTACACAATACTCGGAGGGTGAGGAAATGAAGTTGCTGTCTGATACCGAGCCGAGAGGGTGAGGCACTTGTCTTTCTTCGTATGCACGTCTGACATCTCCAAAGGCAATCGTCTCCTGCAGTTTGCCAAGTATCTAACAAGGCCGACATGGACCCCATTATATCATATGCCGGTGTCGTCAACCTTTTGTGCGTCCCTTGTTCATTTCTTAATGCGCTTCTAATCGGAATCTAAGGGGTGGCAAGCATCTCGACTCCTGGAACAGGCTCCAGGGTCCGGGTTTGATTATGCCTTCAGGCTGGTTCGAGCAGATCCCTGGCATCAGCATGGCGTGAGTATTGTTTCGTATGAACATATTCTGTAACGCTGATGTACTGCAGTCGTGTTCGTGGATCGATCGAGTTCAAGGGGTACGAACACTTCGTCAACCCCTCAAGGATGACACCGTCCGATATGGGCCTCCATCCTTACCCCGGGAATTCCTTCATTGTTCCGTGGGGATCCACACGACCCGCCACGTTCACCACCTCCGTTCTCATCACTTCGTCGAGTTTGTTCAGGATGAAGGAGGTGTTCGGGGAGGACCGCCGGATGATTTCGGGGATTCCACACACGACCGAATGGCAGAGAATGGAGTCCGGTCTATTGATGGCTCTCCACGCCGATTCAGCCCATGCGCAAGTCGCTCAGCAGTCCATCACCTTCTCCACCGCTCGCTCTATGGGTAGTGGTATGTCTTTTTTATCCGCGGTTGAAACTGCCTTCATTGACTGGTTGACAGCGTCTACGTCACCTGCCAAAAATCCCTCGCGTATGTTCCGGCAGCCCGCGGTGTCTGCCTCCAGCGCAGGATCACCTTTCGCGGGGCCAATCTCTACCATTCAAGGAGCAGGTCATGGTAGGCCATTATGCCTTCATACGGGATCTAACTAATCGTGTGTTGTAGTCCCAGTGCTGGACGGACGTTCAATCAGGTTTAACTTCAAGGACGATCTCATGAAGTTGGACAAATTGCTGCCTCCCTTCAATGCCGAGGTCCCTGAAGGATCATGCGCCTGGATCGGGTATAGTGTCAACAAATACACTACGACCAAAGGGACGCATATCAACTTCAACCTGCTGTGGGTGGTTGTGTTGGGGATTCCTGAATGATTGACGGTGTTCGCGTCTTTGTAATATTACTCATTCTGTCAGGTTCTGGGACATGCCTCTGCGTAGTTTTTTTACCGTACACGTGTGGTTTTTCTGCGCAGTGCCTTGTCAAATAAATTGGCTCTTTGTATTTTGTGATACAGACGTCTATTCAGGTGTTACCTATGCCTCGTCGTCCGATCAAGTCCTTGCCAGTTTCCAATACGCGGGAGACTGTGTTAACCGGCCCGATGCCGTTTATGCGGGATTGTGCGATTTATCCGCATTTGGTTGTGCCTGATCGTGATCAACCAACTGTTGCTGGTGAATTTTGCTGCTCTGTTCCTATCTACCATGATCTCGTTACTGTTGGCCTTCTTGTACCTGCTTGCGCTCGGGCTACCTGTCGGACTTGATGGCTTAAAGACCTCTACGTCCTTGCGGGAAGTCTTGAGGCCTTCTGATTTTATAAGAGCTCGGTAAGCAAATTGTTGTTACAGGGGTGAACAATATTTACTTGGCCTCCGCAGATGTATTGAACATGAGCTGCTTGCCGTGGGTCAAATCAATGGCCCTCTGGTAGTCGTTGAGCCGTGCGACAGCACCGCATACACCAGCGCCATTAGCGCTTCTCTGCATCAGACATACACCATCGGTGTTATGAAACAATTTGGGATGTCATACGGTTTCGGGATTGAATATGGGTTGCTATTCATGGTTCCTACCACTGAATGGGGGCGGGCCGGCGTTTACAACGTCTATCAAATCGAGTACGTGGGGCGTCACAACCTCAGTTCTGCTGACTGTGCGATGGACGTTATTCTACATGCAAGTATCAAAGAACATTTGCCACCTAATTGCGATTGCGTGCATTGGTGCGCTCTGCGTAAGTACAAAGCTATGGAGAGTCGCGCTCAGTCGGTCGCGTTATCTATCTATAGGCATTTCTGTACGACGATCGGCTTCAGGGGCCACATGATGCAGATGGGACGTGGCAGGATATTCACGACCAGTTTGAAGTCGTGCGACACGCCAATCATGTCAGACGAAGTGGCCGTGATCCCTATGAGCATGGAAGTGGCACGCAACTCAGTAGATGTTGATTGGAAAAAAAAATGTACGGGCGGAGGGCAACGCTACACTTTCACGGAGGAGGAGATTGTTGAATACATCGAGGCCGGCTTTGAAGGCCGTTTGTCGCCCTTGGACGGTGCGGTATATACGTTCGCGAAACATCTGCACGAGGACTCCGTCGCCGTCACCGCTGCCGATAACGCAGATTTCGTGCCTGTACGTATTCCACTGGGAAAAGTCTGCGAAAAGCTGAACATGGCCCAGCTGTTGGAATCGGTCAAATTGCATGGTCTGAAGGGATTTCACAGAAATACCCACATAGATGGCATGCGGTTAGCTTTGAAGAGCCACAATTGCCCTGAGTGCTGCAAGTGCTTCACTTTGATGAAGGTCGCAAGAGTCACGAAGAAAAGGATGCGCTTTGAAGAAGAAGATGACACCATCGTTCCTCAGTTGAAGAAGGCGCGAGCCAGAGTCCGACCGCCGGTCGAGCCTGAAGTCGCTGTGTTGAACGCTGGGCGAGATGCACTGTGTGAATTTCCACCGAAACCAACCTCTGACGCTGTCAAAACCGGCATCGTCAACGATTGGTGCGACGCTCATGGTAGTGGGAGATTGACGGAGGTAGGGTGCGCGGTATGTGGCCAACTGGTGAGAAAAGCAGATTCGATAAAGCTGAAACACGCTACCTTTGATATAGAGCTTCTGTATGGCGCTCATAATGCCAGCCGCAAGGAGCGTAAAACGACACGGGAGCCGATTGGCCCGATTGAAGGGCCTTTAATAGATAAGGCTTGTGAATATGTATGTGCAAGCTGTGAGGACATATTGCGGTCAGGGAAGGTCCCTATGATGGCGATGGTGAATAACCTATGGATTGGTGACGTACCTGAGGAGCTGCAAGACTTGTACTATGCGGAGAAAATGTTGATTGCGAGGGTGAGACACAATCGCTGTGTGATCAGGGTCAAGGAGTCCGGCATGCATAAGATGTACGCCAATGCAATTACCTTTGCCAACCCGACCGTTGAAATTTACGCCACGTTACCGCCCCCCAAAGGTGACTTAGAGGAAGCGATTTCGTTCATCTTTGTAGGTCCTTGCAGACCTACGAATAAAGATTTGGCCAGAACGCCTATGGTTGTCCGTCGCAAAAAGGTTGCTGCGGCTTTGGAGTGGTTAAAGTTGAATCATGATAATTACGCAGATCTTGTCATTTCTTATGAAAATTTGAACCAGTATCCTGAACATGGCTGTCCCGTGTCAGTTGCCTACCGTGAAAAAGACGATGTATCAGAGCCTGCTGCTCATTCTTTAGATCACGACGGGGTGGATGTAGGCACCAGTGACGGTAGATGTTCATTGGTAATCCAAGGCATAGTCGGGGGAGATTTCGGGCAGAAAACATGGAAACAGATGGCGGCCAGCGCGCTTAAGCACTTGGCTGCTGGGGGTGGCTCCATGGCGGTGAGTCACGCGGAAAATCCACAATCGTTGTATAATAATCCTGCTCTGTATCCTCAAATGTTCCCGTGGTTATTTCCTTATGGAAAAGGGGGTCTTGATCAAGAGGTGCATTTTAACGTGGTTGGTGCTGGCACTCACAAGAAATGGCTGTTGATGTATTGGGACAAAAGGTTTCAAACAGATCCGCACTTCCCAATTATTGCTCTGAACCACGAGCAAATCAAGTCAAGTGTGTCGGGAGGTTATCTAATGGTTAAGAAGAAAAACTTCGCTAGCGTGTCAAAACGCTTACTGAACTTGAATATGGATGTTTTGTCGCGGGTGACGAGGAGGTTGGAGAGCGGCGAGCGCATCGATAACAGATCGGCGGAAGAAAATGACTGTTTCAGAGTGCTGCACGACCTTGATTTGGTCGGAAAGCACGTGCAAGGGTCAAAGACTATAAAGCAGTTTATGAGGAATGAGATATGGTCTATGATTGAATTTCAAGGCGCACCTTCTTGGTTTATAACGTTCGCGCCTGCTGACAGGAAAAGCCCGGTTTGTTTATACTACGCGGACGAAGGCATTGAGTTCAAACCTGAAATTTTGGGCGATGACGAAAGATTTCATCTTATAGCACATAATCCGGTGGCAGGTGCGCGTTTCTTCAAGTTCATTGTTGAGTTGTTCATTGAGGTGGTTCTCGGGGTGGGCAAAGAAAGGTTGGGTCTGTTCGGTGAAACGTCTGGTTATTACGGGACCGTGGAGCAACAAGGACGCCTGACACTGCATCTGCATCTGCTACTATGGATCCGCGGATCCATGACCCCACAGGAAATACGGGAGAGGATCATGGAACCCGACGGTGTATTCCAAGGGCGTATGGTCGAGTACCTGGAGGATATGCATCAGGGTGAATTCAAAACGGGGAAATTCGAAGACGTGCGGCGTGATGTGGCTGCTAAGCAGGCACGGCCTGGGTATGAGGACCCGACGTTGACGTTGCCAAGACGTCCGCCTGTCAGCTGCTCTAAGGAAGAGTGCGGCAGTTGTGACGCTTGCGCCAGAAAAAGAGCGTGGGCTGATGATATGGACGAAACGGCGGATGACATCCTCCTACGTTCTAACATGCATTCTTGTGGTGATCATTGTACTCCAGAGGGTACGACTGCTTGCAAAGCAAGATTCCCGCGTGACACATTCGACAGGACCATGATCGATCCTGACTCTGGGGCTTTGACCATGAAGAAGGATGAGGCGCGTATGAATACTTTCAACAGGACATTGACTTTCCTCTTGCGTTGCAATTCGGACGTGACTAGTTTATTGTCAGGGACAGCCCTAAAAGCTGTCGTAGCGTATGTGACTGAGTACGTGACAAAAAGTGGGCTTAAAACTTACAGTGTTTTTGATGTTATAAGGAGCGTGTTCGACAAAAACACTGAGATGATTGGAGGCTCGATGGAAGAGCATA